>CM039506.1:41631873-41645965 GCA_022432975.1 Begonia masoniana
AAAAAAAAAAACGCCCCTGTCCAATCGCCGCTTTGGCTGATGGATCGCCAAAATTTTGAAGAGAAGATCTGCACCTGAAAGGGTGCCGATCCATCGACCCGCAGATGGATTCGGCTCCCGTCAGGCGCTAGGCGCACGACGCGCTCGACAGGCGCGGTGCGTGCGCCATGGCCGCACAATAGGCTCACAGTGCACACAACGAGCCATGGTGGGCACGGGGCGAGCATCGTGGCCGAGCGGTAGGCGCGCGGTGAGGCGTGGTGCACACGGGGCATGGGTCGTGGCCGAGCAGTAGGCGCGTGGTGTGCGCAACATGGCATGATGCGTGCGGTGCGCGCGCCATGGTCACACAATAGGCGCGCGGTGCGTGGTACAGGTGAACGGTATGCGCGCGACTAGCGTGCAGCGTGGTCTACAAGAGGGCGGCAGTGGCATGCAAGGTGATGCACGATGTGTGCATGGCTCGCGCGGCACAGGCGAGCGGCCAGCACTCATGGCGCATGAGAGGCGCGTGCGCCGAAGGTAGAGCGCGCCCCATGCCCATGCCCTCCATGTCTTCTTGGGTCCTAAGTTTAAATTGATGTTTTCCGACTCTAAACGAGTTGTTTTATGTACGTTTTAAGTTAAGCTTTAAATGTAGATAGAAAGGGATCGATCATTCAAAGTCCATTCTTGAAAGTGTTACGAAGAAAAATGAAAAATTTTATGTCAATGAACGGTGATTAAGTATATGTATGTCACAGCAAGTCTGTGGCGAGCCTGACAGGATTTGGGTCATCACATTTGTGGTATTAGAGCCCCCGGGTTTTAAAAGCAAGTCTATAGAATGCCTGCCAAACACAAACCGCCGCAAGAGGTGTAACGACCCCAATAGGGCCGAGACATCATCCTTGTCTTTTCCAATTCATTTACACTAAACTCATCTTCTAAACATTACTCACCATTTTGTTTGTTCATTTTTTTTTTTAACATTCTCTGATCTTCGCTTAACAGAACTAAGAACTTTAACATAACAATCAAGAGACTTGCCTCTTCGAAACTTGACTTTCCCATAAAACTATCAACATAACAGATCACATAATCGAACGACCATACTCGCTCATTGATTCCGTAACATAATCGGGCGGGGAAGCTCTGATCTTCGCATAACAGAACTAAGAACTTTAACATAACAGTCAAGAGACTTGCCTCTTCGAAACTTGACTTTCCCATAAAACTATCAACATAACAGATCACAGAATCGAACGACCATACTCGCTCATTGATTCCGTAACATAATCGGGCGGGGAAGAATTGCCCTCAAGTCACTCGACTTCATCGTTCTCGGACTGCATGGATTTGCATGCACCGGATGACAGAGCATACATCACCTGATTGGTCACGTACCTTCCACGCGACTCACTTATCACCGTCTAATAAAAGACATCTACCGGTGAACACGTGTGTCTCACGTGAACAATTAAACGTCACCCGGTATAGGTAATACACTATGTCTACCGGTCGCTAGACGACAAAACAACTCGTAAATCATCCGGTAAACAAAATACACTATATCCACCGGTCACTAGACGACAAAATAATATTTATGTCATCCGATGAAGAAATACACTATATCCACCGGTCACTAGACGATAAAATAACATCTATGTCATCCGGTGAAGAAATACACTATATCCACCGGTCACTAGACGACAAAATAACATTCATGTCATCCGGTGAAGAAATACACTATATCCACCGGTCACTAGAAGACAAAATAACATTTATATCATCCGGTGAAGAAATACACTATATCCACCGGTCACTAGACGACAAAATAACATTTATATCATCCGGTGAGTACAACCTTCGACATCATCCAGAATACATATAGCAGAAGACTTAAACAACAGATCATTCAATAATCCTCATAAACATTCCCAGACTCAGTGATCAACCAGACAAGTTCAAAAGCTCAATATCATAATTGCTCCCTATTCATAGTCATGATTAAAATCGTTCGCCATCCAGCCACAGAATTGCTCCCTAAACACCTTCCAGCAACCAATTCAGACATCTTCATTAGCTTGGAAATCCTCACCTGATATTTCGTCACCTACATCATAAGGTCTAACTATAAGCCTAATGCTTAGTAAAGAATGCAATACTAATATGTATACACATATGCACAATTGAAAGGAAAATCATAATCATGTTCTTTTCATGCTCTTTTCCTTGTTCTTATTCTTGTTCTTTCTCATCACTTTCATCATATGGATTAAGGGAGGATTTGTGCCGTAAAGGGGGGCTGACAGTGCAAGTGTACATGTCCCCTTTCGGGTCGTATTCATGGTCCTTCTCTTTGGACAGTGACATACGCCAAGCTGCCCCCAACCCTCACTTAATCCGGTTGCATGGGTTTTCTTATTCATTTTCGTATTCTGTTCATGAGGAGAAAACATGCGCGTAAAACATTTTCATATGCTTGAGAAGTAAATCATGATGCATGACATGAATACTCTTAAATCATCAAGCTAAGGTGAAAAACATAACAGGGCAGACAACTTCATAATCACTAACAGGTCATCACATGTCATAACTATGAATATGGTAGAGCATTAACCAGGGGTCTCGTTCGCCATCCAGCCACAGAATTGCTCCCTAAACACCTTCCAGCAACCAATTCAGACATCTTCATTAGCTTGGAAATCCTCACCTGATATTTCGTCACCTACATCATAAGGTCTAACTATAAGCCTAATGCTTAGTAAAGAATGCAATACTAATATGTATACACATATGCACAATTGAAAGGAAAATCATAATCATGTTCTTTTCATGCTCTTTTCCTTGTTCTTATTCTTGTTCTTTCTCATCACTTTCATCATATGGATTAAGGGAGGATTTGTGCCGTAAAGGGGGGCTGACAGTGCAAGTGTACATGTCCCCTTTCGGGTCGTATTCATGGTCCTTCTCTTTGGACAGTGACATACGCCAAGCTGCCCCCAACCCTCACTTAATCCGGTTGCATGGGTTTTCTTATTCATTTTCGTATTCTGTTCATGAGGAGAAAACATGCGCGTAAAACATTTTCATATGCTTGAGAAGTAAATCATGATGCATGACATGAATACTCTTAAATCATCAAGCTAAGGTGAAAAACATAACAGGGCAGACAACTTCATAATCACTAACAGGTCATCACATGTCATAACTCACAAACATTCATAAACCTTCAGGTTCAGACAATCTCACCATCAAAAAATAAACATCAGACACCTAAAACAACTTAATACCCCCATGATGTAGGGCTCTATTAGCCGGAAATCTGAATACATTCACTTCCCTGTCTTCCTTAGCAAAATCGTGCACTACACCTCAAACTTCTTCACCTGATATCATTTCACATTTCGGAGTTAAAATAGATCCTAAATATCCTGAAATCAAAGCTAGAAAAACCCTAACTAAATGTCATCCTAGAATCTGTAGTTAAAGTCATTCCCGAATCCCTTAGTCTAGTTCTCTATGTGTAGTCTGAAATCCAAAAGCCGAAACAGCTAGGTTCAACTAACGATTAATCAGGGTTGGTTATATTAACTGTCCAGAATCGATTCGGAAATAACATTACTAAATCCAGATAATAAACGTTACTATCATTACTCGGCCATTGGAGAAACCAAACTCCAACACCAAGCTGAAAAATAGGGCTTATCAGCTAACTGACAACTACATTGTCTAACTCATACCTCAAGCGTAGAGTATCCGAGAAATAGCAAAGGAATTGGTCGTCGAAAGAAGGATTACTGGAAGACAGGGAGCGAGAGCTCGGGAGGGAAAATCGATGGAAGGAGAAAGTGTCGGCTACAGTGAGATTTAAATGGGGTTTAAGGTTTCCACTTTCTATTTATACTTAATCCATCCATCCTTAATTACAACTCTGCCACTCAACCTAGTTTCACTCAACTTGTAATAAATATGTCTTGACATTAAATTTAAAATCATAAAGGTTAATAAAAAGGGTGACAATCAAATGGTTAAGAAATCACCTGGCCAAAATTGTCGGGTGTTACATCCACCCCTCCTTAAACAAAATTTTCGTCCCCGAAAATTGATCAAACGAAAAGTTCTGGATAATTGTCCATCATGTCCTGTCGCCTCTCCCACGTGGCTTCTTCAACTCCATGATTTGTCCATAAGCCCTTAACCAATGGAATTTCTTTATTCCTCAGAGTTTTCACCGCAGATTCTAAGATTTGCACTTGCTTTTCCTCATACGTCAATGTCGGCTCAATTTCGATATCTACTGGCTTAACAACCTGTGTAGGATCCCGTATACATTTTCTTAACATTGACACATGGAAAACATTGTGAACCTTTTCCAGTGATAGGGGTAAATGCAGTCTATAAGCTGTGCTGCCAATCCTCTCCGAGACAGGGAATGGTCCAATGAATCGTGGATTCAGTTTTCCCTTCTTGCCAAATCTTAGTACTCCTTTAAACGGTGAAATTTTTAGAAAAACTTCATCACCAACAGTAAATTCAAGATCTCTTCTCCTTTGGTCTGCATAACTCTTCTGTCTGCTTTGTGTAGTTACCATTCTTTTCCTAATAATGGCAATCTTGTCTGACATCTGCTGCAGGATCTCAGGGCCTAAGAGCTTCGCTTCACCAACCTCATCCCAATACAAAGGTGACCTGCACTTCCTGCCATAAAGTGCTTCATAAGGTGTCATACCAATGGTGGACTGGTAACTGTTATTGTAGGAGAATTCCACCAAGGGTAAGTATCGACTCCATGATGTTTGAAACTCAAGCACACAAGCCCTCAACATATCCTCAAGTATCTGAATTGCCCGCTCTGATTGTCCATCAGTTTGAGGGTGAAAAGCAGTGCTGAAGTTTAACCTTGTTCCTAGTGTACCTTGTAAACTTTTCCAAAATCGTGAGGTGAACCTGGGATCACGATCAGAGACTATAGATACTGGTATTCCATGTAATCTTACAATTTCTTGAACATGTAAGTTTGCAAGTTGGTCCATCGTATAAGTCATCTTCACAGGTAGGAAGTGAGCTGATTTCATCATCCTGTCAATCACAACCCAAATGCTATCATGACCTTTAGTTGTCTTTGGCAATCGTACAACGAAATCCATGGCAATGTTTTCCCACTTCCATTCGGGAATAGGTAAAGGCTGCAGGATACCTCCTGGGCGTTGATGCTCTGCCTTAACTTGTTGCCATACCAAGCATGACTCCACATACTTGGCAACATCCCTCTTCATATTTGGCCACCAGTATTGTAACCTTAAGTCTCGATACATCTTGGTGCTACCAGGATGCACAGAAAAAGGAGACGAGTGAGCCTCGGCCAAAATCAACTTCCGTAATTCCTCATCACTTGGGATGTACCATCGATTCCTAAACTTCAGAATACCATCATTAGAGAGACTGAATTCAGAGGAGGCATCTTTTGACTTACTCATCATACCATTTTTATCCCTTGAATCCTTCTGTTGTGCCTCCTTAATTCTATCCATGATAGTTGGTCTAATAGTAACATTGGCAAGTAAGGCTGACAACTCCGAAATCACCTCCAGTTCGAACTTTGGAACCTCCGCCCTCAAAGGTAAGGATATGGTTGATAACGCAGGCTGCATTGTGGTCGACATCCTGCTAAAAGCATCGGTGTGACGACCCCGACTCCGCGTCGGTGCCGTCACGACCTGTGTCGTGCGTGCATACCTACAAATAAATCCGTGTTACCCTTGCCCATTCATGAATTTTTTTCATTTTCTTTCTTTCATTCTTTTATCATTTCCATTTCCTTTTCATTCATTCATATAACTCGTTCGTTCGTTGGAGAACGGACTCGGGCATCAATCCACATCTATCGACATTTTGGCTCTAACTTAAAGCATACCCGAAATGACATATCTAGGGTCGGGAATCATCAAAAGAGGCTTTAACAAGTTGGGCGTAAAATTCGTCAACGTTTAAATCACTAAAACGAGATTAAAACCATTTTTCGGAAAAACGTCGACTCGGTTTTTGGGTCCTTAAAATCCTCTAAAATACTTGGGGATCGCTCGTAAAATACGTTTAAAAAGTATCGTAAAAGATCGGGTTAAAACGTGATTTGAAAAGTCAAAATTTGAAAAAAAACGGTTTGGGGTCAAGTGGGGCGCGCAGCCGCGCCGCGCGCCACGCCGCGCGCCCGCTCCCCACCCCCCCATGCCCGGCCGCGATCGATCGCGCCCCGGGCCCGACCGATTGGGCTGGCTTGGGTTTTTCTCACCCAAAAACACCTAAAACACTCCTTTTGACTCTTTTTTCCATCCCTTTGCCATTTTTCTTCAAACTTTCACCTAATATACACTTCAAATTTTATCATCCAAAATATCCAACTAAATTCCTCATTCAAAACCCGAACACCCAACCTAAAATCATCAAATCCCAACTCAAATAAATCACAAACCTATTTTTAAAACATCAAAACTCGTTCTAATCCATTATATTTCATCAAAATAGGCACAATCATCAATATTCATTCGAATCCATATCAAAATAACCAACATCCTATCTATTTCATCAACAACCATCCGTATACAGCGGAAGCTATTCAAAATCATCAAAACATCAATTTTGAACCTATCCAGATACCAAACATCCTAATATATGTTTCTATACATTTCATCAAAAATATAATCACCCATCAACCCGTTTCAACCCAAAATACATAACCTACAGCTCCCACGGGTCGTGTGCGCATCGACTACGCCAACCGCTCCACGAGCATCCTCCTTCAAGCTGCAGGCTCGTCACGTGGAGAGAAATCCTCCTCACCTTGCTCTAAGTCACCTACAACATAGAAATAAAACGTGAGCTAGAGGCTCAGTAAGTCTACGTGAATGACAATGTATGCAATGCATGTGTAGTTCATAAAACCATGATGTTCTTTTATCCTTTTCACCATTTATACCTTTTCGTATTCCTTTTCATTTACCTTTTCGTTTTCCTTTTTATTTACCTTTTCCTTTTCCTTTTTCCTTTTCCTTTTCATATACCTTTTAATTTTCCTTTTCATATACCCTTTTCATTTTTTCCTTTTTCCTTTTCCTTTTCATTTTCCTTTTCATATTCCTTTTCATGTACCTTTTCATTGAAACCATGATGCATGAACACGTGTACCATAAATACAATCAAAGCATAACAAACAATGAACGTAAATATTCCACGACTCAAACTACAACTAATTACCCAACCTAACTACCCAAAACAAATAAACATCTCTAAAATCCTCGAATTAACAAGTTCTTATGGTGTAGACCAAATCGGCTAAACAAGTCGCGGAGACTTACCTGTCGTCCGTAGCGTACCGAGCTCCTCGTCTCGAGCCTTGTCACCTAAGTCAATCCATAGCGCTCTTTGTTAAAATCGAGCCTAGACATAAAATTTTCAGAAATTTACGAAACTCCTAACTAAAGGAAATTTCCTAAAACTCTAATAAATCTCTCTCGGGCATTTCATCGAGCAACTTATGCTCACAAATTCTCAAACTCCATTAATGGAGGTTCCCAAGCTCCAAACTTCCAATTTTTCATACCAAATGCTAAACACTTCCATTATTTCGATCAATAACACTCAATAATCATAATTACAACTATAACTAACCATTATTAACAAAACCCGGTTGTTTCCATCAAAATCCGACAAAACCTTAAATGTTAAACATTCTTAAAAATTGCGATCTAAAGCCGAAAAACACTAAAGACTTACCTAGAATCTTGAGGGGAAGAGAAAACGTGAAGGGAACTCGAAGATCGGATGAAGGATCGTTGAAGCTTGAAGGAGAATCGCCGTGGAGAGTCGCCTGGAAGTGGGATCGCCAGAGAGGAAGGAAGAAACGTTTAAGTGTGGATAAATGGGGATATTTGGCTTTTAATAAAAATTGGGTTGGCAAATGACAAGTTTTCCCTTTGGTTTAATATCTCGTTTATCCTATTATTCGTCTATCAATTCGGTTTCTCCAAAATTTTCTTATTTCACCAATAATTTCAATTTATTCCTAGGGCTCTAATAAAGTTTTCCGTTCGTCAAATGGATTTATTTTGCTATTTCTACGAATTAAATCGCTACAAGGGTGAAAACGAAAACTTTACCGTTTCACCTTCGATTTGGATTTCATAAATTCTCATCTTTCCCCTAAAATTCCTATAAATCATAAGGGTTCCATTAAAGGTCTCGATTCACAAAACAGACATCTCTTGATTGTTTACAAAAATGCCATTGCGCACGAAATTAGAAAACCCGCAAAACCGTGTGTTACATTCCATCCACCTTAATTAAAATTTTGTCCCCAAAATTTGACTTAGCTTATAGTCCTTGTTATTATCGTCTTTCGCCTTGCAGCCTTACACTTCGATCCAATCCACACTTATGGTCAATCTCTATGGTTCTAAACTAGTATCCGTAAAACCAAATAACGCAATATTAGCCTCCTGACCACATCCACTACGTTTTATCTAACTAACCACGTCCTAGATTAGGCATCGCACGCTAATAAACTCCTAAATCTCCCATTTGAACAACTCAACTGCACCAACATGCACAACCAAATCCACATATATGTTGGCTTTCACTTATTCATCCATAGTTAAGCTTCCCTTCCCTTCTGACTTGGTCTTATATTCGGGCTTCCCCATTTGCAGCCTAATTCAAGTCCTCAATTTCTAATGAAGTACTTCAAAGTTTTTCTTCCATCAAGTTTCTCTTAACCATTTTTTTTTCTCGCATCGATGTACAAAATTCCTAATGTCTATTTGATCGAATATCGTCTGAAATTTCTTCCAACTCTTGGGCTGTAGCCCAAACTTCAACATAATTTCTTCAATCCCGTGTGCAGTCGGGATGCACACCGACTCCATTCCTATATTAACCTCATAACCGTATTCCTTACACTTAATTGGTCTAAACACGTCCTCGCTTACGCATCGAGTCTTACCAAACTCCTTAGGTTCTCAATCAAGTGATCTATAGCTGTGTGCTCGACACCTAACGACTCGTGCACATGTTGGTATACACTTTATCATCCAAAACGTTAAATTCGTTAACTTTTCCAATTATCCACGTGTTCAGATTCTCTCTAGCTACTCCTTTAGGCAGTAGCCATACTCAGTTTCCTACCTCCTTTTGAACTGACTATCATCTAAAGGTTTCCGTAACTCTTGGATTGTAAACCAACATCATCGTAAATTTATCTACCTCCCCCACAATAGAAACGTACGTCTACTAATTTTTCGTATTCTCTCCTATGATGATTTCCCCTAAACCCTTTCGTCAACATTACACCAAGTCACACTTTCCCTTGGGCAACTTACCAATCCCGTGAGTTATTTGAGGGTGATTTCACGACTAAGTTCACGCTGCTATACCTCTCAAATTATAACTTCAAAATTCTTCAAAGTTTTTATTGAGTTCAACTGGGTGTTAACATCACTGCTCTCATAAGATCCTCATTCCTTTACGAACATGATTCTACAAGCATCGTATTTCATTCTAAGCTTCATCGTAGAGCTTTATCACTATGTCCTTAACTAAAATTCTTATACTATCCATGCTATGCTTACTTGTCTAACTTAGATTTCCATTAACTCCAAGTACTGTCAGGTCTATGATCCCACCATTTATGTGCCCTAAACTATACACTATAATCTTAGGTCATTTATGTACTTATTGATCTCAACTTGTTAAACACGAGTCAAACTTCTCAAAAATTTCTAATTTAACCTCACTTCCAAGTTTTCTTAAATGGTTTGTCATGAAAATCCTCATTCTCCTTATCCTATAATTTTTGAATTTCACAAATCGCAAATCTTAACTCTTCGTTTAATCTAACAGTCCCCTTCACTTAGCCCTAATATCATACGAGGATTACCTTGAGGTAACTAAATGATCCTACCCTCTTTCGTTCCTCCTAGTGGGTTCTGAATATTCTACTTTGTCCACTTGCAACAATTTATCCAACGATCTTCTTGTTAGCAAACTTGTTGCAGATAAGTTCTTTTACAAGTGATATTCACTCTGGTCAATTCACCATTCCTCCTAACGTTGCACACGTCACACTTAACCCCAAACATAACTCTCAATTTAAGATGGGGTATTTGGGTTTCTAAATTCTTTGTAGTTCTCTTGCTTCTGCTTCATAACCTCTATCAAATAATTCTCAGATGTCTAATGTGTCTACAAATCATCGCTCACACTTAACTTCTCTAAGTCTCTCCTTTATGGTATTTCGCTCGAAATCTTTTCACGAAATGAGTAATCGTTCGCTACCGACTAATGTTTTCAGTTGTTGCACATCCCTTGGAGATCGACTAATTTTGGTACTCGAGTATTACCTTTCGTATAACCCCTGGGTTCTTTTATTGTCCCGAGATTGTTAAATTTCCAATTAAAGTAAATCCCTTATCCTCTTCATTGATATTGGTCGATACGAATAGTCCTTTGAAATCACTTCGATTTCTCATCTATGACGTCGTATTCGACTCCTTGCGCCTTTGCCAAGGGAATTAATACTCTACATCCTCTAAAACCCTAAGGCTCTATCAACTGGGGTTCAGCTTAAGTTTGGGTACCACTTCCTGTGGTTAATTCGATTAACGCATGACTCTCTTTCTAATAAGTCTTCCTCGTTCTACATCTAACCTACTGCCTTCCCATTGAGGCTCGCTTAGTAACCCCTTCATACCCATATTCCACCATTCTATTGCCCTTCTATTCTCAAGCTTAATTTTATTCCCTGTACACATATTGTCACTAAGTCGTCGCTCCAATTACCCCATCTCTATTTCAATATTTTTCATTTCATTAATTGGGAGGTAAAACCCTACCTGAACTATCTGATGGCCGGGCAGTTCCCTCGTCTGCGATCGGGGCAATTTTCTCCGGTGTAACTCTCTTATGACCGGCAGCTGTTCTTGGACAATTGAGGGCGTAGAGGCCTGCCAACCCACATCTGTAGCAGTTGTCCGTACCCACTCTACAGACGCCATAGTGCTCTTTCTGGCAATCAGAACACCGAGGTCTTCGGGAAGTTCCTTGTGCCTGTTTCCCTCTACTCTGGTAATTCTTTCCCTCGTACGGCCTTTTAACACCCCTTCGTTGCCCTTCCTCTACGGGATGCGGTTGAAATCCAATAGTGAACCTATCCATACCGTGGCTACTAGGAGCAATCACCACTTGGGTTCCAGGGCCCTCTCGGTTTATCAATGTCTCAAGCTGGCGAGATTGCCTGTTTATATGTTGTGCCTATTGATCTAGTTGTTGAGACTGTCTTTCCATAAGTTGAGCCTGTCGTTCTAAGTGTTGGGATTGTTGAGCTATAAAATCCTTGAGTTGGTCTATGGTGTCATCTCTCTCATCTCGGTCATTTTCTTTACGCACCATTTTATACACCTATACAAGTTTGAACAATAACTCTAAGAAACAAAATGAATAAAACTTAAAAACGTACTTACAGTTTGAAGAAGTATGTCCGTGAAGTGGCTTGCGTAGTCGAGCAGTCTGCAGAACCGATTTTAAAACCCGGGAGCTCTGATACCAACTGTTGTGACGACCCCGACTTCGCGTCGGTGCCGTCACGACCTGTGTCGTGCGTGCATACCTACAAATAAATCCGTGTTACCCTTGCCCGTTCTCATGAATTTTTTTCATTTTCTTTCTTTCATTCTTTTACCATTTCCATTTCCTTTTCATTCATTCATATACACTCGTTCGTTCGTTGGAGAACGGACTCGGGACATCAATCCACATCTATCGACATTTTGGCTCTAACTTAAAGCATACCCGAAATGATTCATCTAGGGTCGGGAATCATCAAAAGAGGCTTTAACAAGTTGGGCGTAAAATTCGTCAACGTTTAAATCACTAAAACGAGATTAAAACCATTTTTCAAAAAAAGGTCGACTCGGTTTTTGGGTCCTTAAAATCCTCTAAAATACTTGGGGATCGCTCGTAAAATATGTTTAAAAAGTATCAAAAAAGGTCGGGTTAAAACGTGTTTTGAAAAGTCGAAATTTGAAAAAAAACGGTTTGGGGTCAAGTGGGGCGCGCTGGGCGCCGTCCTGGGCGTAGCGCCGCGCGCCCGCGCCTCACCCCCCCGTGCCTGACCGATCGGGCCGGGTCGAGTTTTTCTCGCCCAAAAACACCTAAAACACTCCTTTTGACTCTTTTTTCCATCCCTTTGCCATTTTTCTTCAAACTTTCACCTAATATACACTTCAAATTTCATCATCCAAAATATCCAACTAAATTCCTCATTCAAAACCCGAACACCCAACCTAAAATCATCAAATCCCAACTCAAATAAATCACAAACCTATTTTTAAAACATCAAAACTCGTCCTAATCCATTCTATTTCATCAAAATAGGCACAATCATCAATATTCATTCGAATCCATATCAAAATAACCAACATCCTATCTATTTCATCAACAACCATCCGTATACGGCGGAAGCTATTCAAAATCATCAAAACATTAATTTTGAACCTATCCAGATACCAAACATCCTAATATATGTTTCTATACATTTCATCAAAAATATAATCACCCATCAACCCGTTTCAACCAAAAATACATAACCTACAGCTCCCACGGGTCGTGTGCGCATCGACTACTCCAACCACTCCACAAGCATCCTCCTTCAAGCTGCAAGCTCGTCACATGGAGAGAAATCCTCCTCACCTTGCTCTAAGTCACCTACACCATAGAAATAAAACGTGAGCTAGAGGCTTAGCAAGTCTACGTGAATGACAATGTATGCAATGCATGTGTAGTTCATAAAACCATGATGTTCTTTTATCCTTTTCACCATTTATACCTTTTCGTATTCCTTTTCATTTACCTTTTCGTTTTCCTTTTTCCTTTTCCTTTTCATATACCTTTTCATTTTCCTTTTCATATACCCTTTTCGTTTTTTCCTTTTTCCTTTTCCTTTTCATTTTCCTTTTCATATACCTTTTCATATACCTTTTCATTGAAACCATGATGCATGAACATGTGTACCATAAATACAATCAAATCATAACAAACAATGAACGTAAATATTCCACGACTCAAACTACAACTAATTACCCAACCTAACTACCCAAAACAAATAAACATCTCTAAAATCCTCGAATTAACAAGTTCTTATGGTGTAGGCCAAATCGGCCAAACAGGTCGCGGAGACTTACCTGTCGTCCGTAGCGTACCGAGCTCCTTGTCTCGAGCCTTGTCACCTAAGTCAATCCATAGCGCTCTTTGTTAAAATCGAGCATAGACATAAAATTTTCGGAAATTTACGAAACTCCTAACTAAAGGAAATTTCCTAAAACTCTAATAAATCTCTCTCGGGCATTTCATCGAGCGACTTATGCTCACAAATTCTCAAACTCCATTAATGGAGGTTCCCAAGCTCCAAACTTCCAATTTTTCATACCAAATGCTAGACACTTACATTATTTCGATCAATAACACTCAATAATCATAATTACAACTATAACTAACCATTATTAACAAAATCCGGTTGTTTCCATCAAAATCCGACAAAACCCTAAATGTTAAACTTTCTTAAAAATCACGATCTAAAGCCGAAAAACACTAAAGACTTACCTAGAATCTTGAGGGGAAGAGAAAACGTGAAGGGAACTCGAAGATCGGATGAAGGATCGTTGAAGCTTGAAGGAGAATCGCCGTGGAGAGTCGCCTGGAAGTGGGATCGCCAAAGAGGAAGGAAGAAACGTTTAAGTGTGGAGAAATGGGGATATTTGGCTTTTAATAAAAATTGGGTTAGCAAATGACAAGTTTGCCCTTTGGTTTAATATCTCGTTTATCCTATTATTCGTCTATCAATTCGGTTTCTCCAAAATTTCCTTATTTCACCAATAATTCCAATTTATTCATAGGGCTCTAATAAAGTTTTCCGTTCGTCAAACGGATTTATTTTGCTATTTCTACGAATTAAATCGCTACAAAGCGCCTATTTTATATTCTTGTATTTTCTCTCAAATTTTTCCTTTAAAAATACCGGGTGTTACAAAAAGACGTATTGAGGACTTTAGAACAAAAAAGG
>CM039506.1:41646065-41667588 GCA_022432975.1 Begonia masoniana
AATTTTGTCGTCTAGTGACCGGATGATCTAGTGTATAGCGTATTTTGTCGTCTAGTGACCGGATGATCTAGTGTATAGCGTATTTTGTCGTCTAGTGACCGGATGATCTAGTGTATAGCGTATTTTGTCGTCTAGTGACCGGATGATCTAGTGTATAGCGTATTTTGTCGTCTAGTGACCGGATGATCTAGTGTATAGCGTATTTTGTCGTCTAGTGACCGGATGATCTAGTGTATAGCGTATTTTGTCGTCTAGTGACCGGATGATCTAGTGTATAGCGTATTTTGTCGTCTAGTGACCGGATGATCTAGTGTATAGCGTATTTTGTCGTCTAGTGACCGGATGATCTAGTGTATAGCGTATTTTGTCGTCTAGTGACCGGATGATCTAGTGTATAGCGTATTTTGTCGTCTAGTGACCGGATGATCTAGTGTATAGCGTATTTTGTCGTCTAGTGACCGGATGATCTAGTGTATAGCGTATTTTGTCGTCTAGTGACCGGATGATCTAGTGTATAGCGTATTTTGTCGTCTAGTGACCGGATGATCTAGTGTATAGCGTATTTTGTCGTCTAGTGACCGGATGATCTAGTGTATAGCGTATTTTGTCGTCTAGTGACCGGATGATCTAGTGTATAGCGTATTTTGTCGTCTAGTGACCGGATGATCTAGTGTATAGCGTATTTTGTCGTCTAGTGACCGGATGATCTAGTGTATAGCGTATTTTGTCGTCTAGTGACCGGATGATCTAGTGTATAGCGTATTTTGTCGTCTAGTGACCGGATGATCTAGTGTATAGCGTATTTTGTCGTCTAGTGACCGGATGATCTAGTGTAATTGCGTTGCCGGATGATGAAATTGTAATTTTGTTGTCTAGTGACCGGATGATCTAGTGTATAGCGTATTTTGTCGTCTAGTGACCGGATGATCTAGTGTATAGCGTATTTTGTTGTCTAGTGACCGGATGATCTAGTGTAATTGCGTTGCCGGATGATGAAATTGTAATTTTATCGTCTAGTGACCCGATGATCTAGTGTATAGCGTATTTTGTCGTCTAGTGACCGGATGATCTAGTGTAATTGCGTTGCCGGATGATGAAATTGTAATTTTGTCGTCTAGTGACCGGATGATCTAGTGTATAGCGTATTTTGTCGTCTAGTGACCTGATGATCTAGTGTAATTGCGTTGCCGGATGATGAAATTGTAATTTTGTCGTCTAGTGACCGGATGATCTAGTGTATTGCGAATTTTGTCGTCTAGTGACCGGATGATGTCCTCTACTGGGCAACGATAACTGGGTCACGCGTATTGCACGTGATGACCGGATGATAAGATTGTAACTTTGTCGTCTAGTGACCGGATGATGTCCCCTACTGGACAACGATAATTGGGTCACGCGTATTGCACGTGATGACCGGGCGACGAAATCTCTGGTAGTTGACGCATGCAAACCCATGCAAAACCCGAGTCGATTATTAATGAGAGTTCTGGGATATACTTCCCTGCCCGATGGAGTCACCAATCATATGGTTATGCTTAGTCGCTCAACTCTGAGAAGGATGGAGCCGACGAGAGTAAAGTGAAGTCGAGCTGAGAGAGGGTTCGTTTTTACTCGACAATTTTCATGCCTCTGTCCTCAGTTCTAGAGTGAGTTGAAAAAAAAAAAAATATAAACGTGGAAATGTTAGAATGGGAAACACATGAGCAAAAGAGTAGGGAATATACGAAAGATTAATGCTGAAGAATATGATCAAGTGACGGCTCCTGGCCGGGGTCGTTACAAGAGTACTAGAGTCTTACCTAGAGCGTCGATTGGTTGAAGAAAATGAAGGAGAACGTCACCAGAGGGAGAGGAATTGTCAACCGATGAAGATTGCCAAGGGAAGGAGAAAAATCGCTTAAGGAGGAGGGGTGTGTGTTCTGGAGAACCTTCGTGAGAATGAGAAACTAATTGGGGGGAGGGGGTTTAATTAATTTTTATAGTTTTAACTTCCTAAGTTACAAGTTTGCCCTCCAACTCAATTCTCTATTAATTTTTTATTTAACCAATCGATTTGGATTTTACGAAATTTCCTTATTCATCCAAATATTTCAATTATTTACTAAGGTTCTAACAAAACTTACCATTCGTAAAATGGACTTAATTTACTATCTTTACGAATATAGTCCTAATAAGCGGAAACCGAAAATCTTTGGTGTTACATTCCACTCACTTTAAACAAAATTTTGTCCTCAAAATTTGACTATACAAAGTGTTCTAGATATCTAGTCATCATATCCTGCTGTCTTTCCCAAGTGTCCTCTACATCTTTGTTCCGCCACAAAACCTTCACCAATAGAATCTTTTTATTGCGCAACACCTTGATAGAAGACTCTAGAATTCTCGCTGGCTTTTCTATATATGTTAGTGTCAGTTGTACCTCGATTGTTTTTGCTTGTACGACATGAGACGGATCACGTACACACTTTCTGAGCATAGATACGTGAAATACGTCGTGAATGCCTTCTATCGATGCCAAAAGTTGTAACCAGTACGCCATCTTTTCAATCCTCTTTACAATAGGGAATGGTCCAACATAACGAGGACTTAGTTTGCCTTTTCTCCCAAATCTCATAACTCTTTTGAATGTAAAAATCTTCAAAAATACGTCTTCGCCCTCGTTGAATTCTAATTCCCTTCGTCTGTTATCGACGTAGCTTTTCTGACGGCTTTACGCTACCTCTATACACTGTCTGATAATGGCGATCTTCTCTGCAGTTTCCTGTAGAATATCAAGGCCAATTAAACTTGTTTCATCAACTTCGTCCCAATACAGCAAAGATCTACATTTCTGTCCATATAGCACTTCATACGGAGCCATACCGATTGTAGCGTGAAATCTATCGTTGTATGAGAACTCGATCAGTGTTAAATACTTACTCCACGAACCTTGACATTCCAACACACAGGCTCTAAACATATCCTCTAGAATTTGATTCGTTCTCTCTATTTGTCCATCGGTCTGAGGATGAAACAATGTACTGAAATTCAATTGAATTCCCATAGCTTTATGCAGACTTTTCCAAAACCTCAAAGTAAACCTTGGGTCTCTGTCAAAGACGATCAAAATGAAAATCCCGTGCAGTCTGACAATTTCTTGAACATAAAGCTCTGCAAGTTGATTCATGGAATGTGTCATCTTTACTGGTAGAAAATAGGCTGACTTTGTCAAATAGTCTACTCTAACCCAAATTCAATCGTGCCCTCTCGTAGTTCTGGGCAGTCCTACTATGAAGTCCATAGAAATCTGCTCCAATTTCCATTCCGGAATCGGTAGAGGTTGTAAAGTTCCTGCTGGCCTTTTGTCCTCTGCTTTGACTTGTTGATAGACTAAACAGGTTTCCACGTACCTAGCAACTTTTATTTCATATTAGGCCACCAGAAGTGCTGTTTCAAATCTCTATACATCTTTGTACTTCCTGGATGCACAGAGTAAACTGTAGCAACCCTTAATCCCATATCCTAATTTCTCGAAAAAAATTTTCTTTTTAAAACTTTAATCAGAACCTATGATGGTTGAAATCGTTTTGAAACTATTTGATAAAACAATATTTATATAACCAATAAAATAACAGAAGCAATCGGCCCAAGCTTGGAGGGCAAAAAGGGCAACTGCCCATAAAATGTCATGGTCTATCGATCGGCCATTTCAGCCGATCAATCGGCTGTTGAAAAACATGAGGGGCGATCGATCGCCCCTCATATGGGCGATCGATTGCCCTTGGCGACCAATCAACCAGGCAATCAATCGATCGGCAGACTCTCTGGAAATTCTAGAGAGTCGCCTCTCTTCTATCGATCGATCGCCCCTCCTGGCGATCGATCGGTGATAAGTGTGTATTTTACACACTTATTTATACTTTTTACACTTAATTTGATAAGTTTATCTCAAGTGTTTGAACGAATTTAATGTATTTTGTGTAAGTGTGCAGAACAATTATTTTAAACAGGATAAAATAGAAAGAGGGGAAAGAGAGGCGAAATTTAATTGGCGAAACAGGGAACATGCCGATTGATCACTCATTCCAGGCAATTGATCGGCAGTAAAGAACGAGAATTTGAGGCGAACAATATCCACAATATCCAGCGATCCATCACCTACAAATTTGGAAAGTCCAATTGCTTCAATCTCAGCCGTGGATCAATTTTGGAACGACAAATTACTTCAATCTCAGTCGTGGATATGAGAAAAGAAAAAGGGATATAACCTAAAAGCAGAGGCGCTGGGGAAGGAGATTCGGCTACAAATTTGGAAGGTTTATATTATCTAATATCAACCATTAACCTAAGGAAAGAATTAACCCTCACCATTGATAGAGTTAAAAAAAGAAAATAAAAAAAAAAGAAAAAACCTAGCAGCGCTTGGAAAAAAAAAAGAGGGTCTGGCTGGCGAGACACGATCCGGCGATTTTGGCAAGGGGATCCGGCGATTCTGGAGAGAGCAGAGGCAACGAAGTCGGCGATTCTAGCGCGGAGCAGCTTCGCCGAGATTGAAGAACGAAGTCGGCGATTCGGCGAGCAACGATTCTAATCTGGAGGCGATTTTCACGAAGCAAGCAGAAGGAGACTATTCAGAATAGTGAAGCAATTTTGAAATATTTACAGTTTATTTAATTTCTTCTCTCCTATATTAAAGTAAAAGCATGTTTACTTTTAATATTATTTATGTTTTTATTTTCTTTATCATGAACTAAGTTTTATTTTAGGGCTACGATGTAGCCAGATGATATTTGTTTTTATGTTCTTCGTTTAATTATATCTATTGAGAATTTCTTCCAATATTGTTGGCGCATTTAATTTCTGTTCTTAAAGCCTATAAATTTCTGGCCAATTTTTACTTGATGTTTGGGATGTTTTGAGACCGAGAGGTGATAAATATCCGAGCACTGAAATTAATGTCATAAATATACGTAGGCTAGAGATAGTTACGGTATTTGTGTGATCACTGTGATTTCTTGATTTATGTGATTTGATTAATGCAGGATTTGAGACTGAGAAGTGATAACCCATTAATCAAATAAACTATGCAATGCTCGAGAGAGATTGTATTTGAATTTAGTGAAATCGATCATCAACATAGGAAAAATATTTATGAATGTAATTGCGATGAACTGAAATAAATATTGTCTTGGTGAAATCGTAGTACCTAGGTTTTTTTATTAATTTGATTTAATCTCAGTTTATTTGTTTTGCTATTTTAATTTAGTTTATTTTAATTGTTTTGGTCATTTATTTTAATTGCAATTATTAAAAATCATAAAAACGTGTGTTCAATTTAGAATTAAAATTAGTTATTTCGATTATTAATTACAAGTCCTCGTGGGTTCGACACTCTATTTTATCACTATATTACTTGTTGCGACTCGTACACTTGCGAAATATTTTGCACAACAATCGGCAGCCTCTCTGGATTTTGAAATCTAGAGAGCTGCTTCTTCTCCTTTTCCCTTCCCATTTCTTTCTCCCATCGATACCCTGCACACACACACTTCATCAACTCTACTCCACACCTTCAACATCCTCCTAAATACATTTTATAACAACAATTCTACCCACATACAATCCACACTCCAACAATCACCCAAAATAAAACCGACCCAAAACGCATTTAAAACGTGACTAAATTTCATAAAAACAAACCGCATCGATCCGTTTAAAAACTGAACATTTCCCTCTATTTGAAAATGTCAAAACACAACAAAATACTATACATTATCTATCCAGTTACCAAGCATCCAAAAATGAGTCATCTATACAATTTTTCCATCCTTTTATCTATCAAATCCCCAAAACATTTACTTACATCCCCACGGGTCAAAATAAGCGTCGACTGCGCCAGCACACTCTCACGGGCCATCCTCCATCAACGTGCTCATACTTCAGGCGGATTAACGTTGTCCTCACCTGTCTCAAAATCACCTACACCATATAATTAGACTATGAGCTAAAAGCTCAGTAAATCTACGTGAATGCAAATTAATACTATGCGTATGCAATACTTAAAATCATGCAATCGTCCTACCTTTTCGCTATTCATTTCATTTAAAATGTCACCGGCGCTTCGCTCTCGCTAGATAGGAGTGGCACATCCAACGATTGGATAGCCTCTTGTATCTAACTGGGGGAAAACATGCTTCATCCGACAGCCATGTCTGAACCACCGCCACCGACGTGACCATCATTACATACTTTTTACCTTTTCCTTTTCATGAAAATATGCATAGAAATTTCTTTCATGCCTTTCAAAAACCATGATGCGTGAACATAGATTATGCCATAAACGAAAGCGAGACATACAAACAATCAACAAACAATGAACTTAAATGATCAACAACTTAACCAAAACTAATACTAACTACCCAACATATTTACCCAACACATTCTACATCTCCAATTTCCTCAATCAACATAAATTTTATGGTGTAGGCCAAATCGGCCAAACGAGTCACAAAGACTTACCTCGCATCCGTAGCACACCGAGCTCCGTCCACGAGCATTGTTCACCTAAGACAATTCACAACATTCGTCATTAAATCGAGTCTAAACTATCGAGTTTCAAAAATTACAAACTCCTAGCTAAAGAAAATTTTCTAAAACTCTAATTTAACTAGTTGAGACATTTCGTCGAGCAATTTACGCTCGGCATTTCAAAACCTCCATTAATGGAGTTTTCCAAAGCTCCAAACCTCCAAAACCCTAACATTCTCCAATAACTCGATTAATTTCGTCCAATAAACATCAATACGTCCATTTGAGGCATAATAACGCTAAACCTATTGATTTCCAACCTAATTCCACATTTTTTTAACAAAACCCTAAACGAACCCTAATCGTTTTACAACTTGAAAATCACGAATAAACTTTCTAATACCATAGAACCTTACCTAGAGTGTCGATTGAAGGAGAAAACGCGAAGAACGGAAGTCGATCGAAGGAGGAATCGCCGTCGGAAGTGAGAGATCGTGTGAGGGGAAGGGGAATCGCTGAGAGGAGATGAGAGAAATTTCTTGCTGGAGGGGAAATTGCATAGAGGGGAGAGGGAGTTATGGTATTTTTATAATATTTGGCTTGTCAAATGACTAAATTGTCCTTCATTCAATTTCCTTATTAATCCTCCACTTATTTCCTTATTTAACCTAGGATTCAGTTTCTCCAAATTTTCTTATTTCACCATAAATTCTATATTATTGTTAGGGCTCCATTAAAATTTTCCGTTCGCCAAACGGACTTAATTTGACATATTTACTAAAATGCCATTATTTATTAGAATAATAAAGTCCCGTAAAACCGGGTGTTACATAAACCGAGGAGTGTGCTTCAGTTAGAATTTCCTTCTTTAGTTCCTCATCAGTAGGCACATACCATCTATGCCTAAATATCAATATACGATCATCTGGCTGATTGAAATTAGACGAATTCTCGGATGTCATACTTAATCTGTACTTTTCAGAATCCAAATCTTTTTGTTGAGCTTCTCTGATTTTGTCCAATATTGTCGGCTTTAGTGAAATATTTGTAAGCATAGCGGATAACCTCAAAATCTCTGATTTCAGCGTTATAGACATTGTTGCAACTGAAGGTTGCTTCGTTGTAGTCATTCTGCTTAAAGCATCTGCGACCTTATTTGCCTTTCCTGAGTGGTATTTGATCTCAAAATCGTAATCCTTGACAAATTATAACCACTTTCGTTGTCGCATATTCAACTCCTTTTGCATAAACAGGTATTCCAGGCTCATGTGATCTGAAAATACTTCTCACTGTTGTCCATACAAATAATATCTCCATATTTTAAATGCGAAGCTGCTAGTTCCAGATCGTGAGTCAGATAGTTCCGTTCATATGGCTTTAACTATTGAGAAGATTATGCAATAACTTTTTCATCTTGCATAAGTACGCATCCAAGTCCAATTTTAGGCGCATCATAGTAAATACTGAATTTTTTGCCTTCAACTGGCAGTGTTAAAATTGGAGCTGTAGTTAATTTTTGTTTCAGCTCTTGAAAAATCTTATCACACTCAGTTGACTATTCAAACTTCACGTTTTTCCTCATCAAACGTGATAAAGGAACTGCAATTCCCAAAAATCCTTCTATGAACTTCCAATAATATCTGGCAAATCCTAGAAATCCACGTATTTCTCGTATATTTTTAGGTTGCGACTAATCTCTAACCACCTGAATCTCGGTCGGATCTATAGAAATTCCTTCTTCATATATAACATGACCAAGAAAATTGATCTTGTCCAGCCAAAATTCATATTTAGAAAACTTTAAGATTTCAACTGCTTCAGTTCAACATGCGCCCATCTGTACGGATTCTTTGACATAGGTTCAGACCCTAGATATACATTGATTACAAATTCTATCTCTCTGTCCAGCGGTAACCCAGGAAGATCGTCGAGAAAAATCTCTGTAAATGCTGTAACGCCCGAGTTTTTTGGAATTCCCGTCTTCAAGGGTATTTTCATAAATATAGTAAATTAAGTCCGTTTTACGAACGAAAAGTTTCGTTAGAACCCTAGGAATAAATTGGAATATTTGGAGGAATAAGAAAATTTTGAAAAATCCAAATTGATAAGTGAAATAACGAAACAAGCAAAGAATTGGGTGAGGGGCAAACTTGTAATTATGGAAACCAAATTGTTATAAAACATAAAAAACCCCTCTTCCCCTTAACATTTCACGATTCCTCCAGAGAGAAATCATCCCCTTTGTGTTCTTGCTCTCCTCCACAGTGGTTTCTTCATTCGGCCGACGACGGTCCCTCTCCGGTGATTTTTCTTCCTTCATTTTCTTCTGCAATCAAGCCCTAGGTAAGCTTCGATCGTTATACCCGAGTAATTTTCCCATTCTAGAGTTGTTATTCATTAGGGTTTTGATTAGGGTTTTGAGAAATTGTCAGTTTATGTTAGAAATTGTTAGGTTTACTATATTTGTGACTTTCGATGGGAGATTAAGAGTTTTATTGATAGTTAGGTTGAAATCGGTGGTTAAACGATATAAATGCCCTTAATGTTTGTTTCGAGAATTTGTGAACGCAAAGTGCTCGATAGAATGCCTAAATGACATAAACCAAGGTTTTAGGAAAATTGCCTTAGTTAGAAGTTATGTTTAGCTTTGGAGATCGCTTATTTAAGATCGGTTTTAATGCCATTATTTGTGAAATGTCTTAGGTGAATCAAGTTTACGGACGGTGCTCGACATTGCTAAGGATGCTGAGAATTATGTGTTAGGTTTCCGGCCCTTAAGGCCCTACATTGTAGCGATGCTATGATTTATGTGTTTGATGATGTTTTATTGATTATGGGAGTTTTAACGAGTCGGGTAGCCTAGGACGTTAGTTATTAATCATGTGTTATGTTTTCTTACGAGCTATGTATGTTTAAGAAATTATTACAAATTGTCTTTGATGATTGTTATATGTGTAATTCTCTCATGCATCATAGCTTCCTCCAATGGCATACAAAAAGTTTTTACATGCATGTTTTCATGAAAAAGGGAGTAAAGAACAAGTAAAGTATGTAATGGTTAAGTGAGGGTGTAATGACCCCGAACCTCTATGGGCCGTCACAGGACTTACCCAGATGTTGACTTAACTTTAACCTAAGCCCTCGTATTTTTCACATAAAAATTTTCATTTTTACTTAACACTTTAAAGAAAAATGGACTTAGACAATTGACCCACCTCTATCAACCTTTAGGGTCTAATTTTGACTTAGACATTTTGGGCATAAAATATTTCAACATTTAAAACATTATAAACAAGGCTAAAACTATTTTTCGATAAAATGTGGACTCGATTTTTGAGACCTTAAAATCCTTTAAAATACGTGGGGGTCGCTTATAAAATACGTTTAAAAAATATCGTAAAAAGTCGGGTTGAAACGTGTTTTAAAAAGTCATTTTTTAAAAAATTTACATTTGGGGCTTATGTGGTGCAGCGTGCACGCCCACGGCTCGTGCATCACCCAGACAGCGCGCTGTCACTACTCGCACGTCCATAGAGCGCCGATCGATCAGTGAGCTCTCTGCCCGCGCGATCGCGCCCCAGCGCTAGCGGCGATAGATCGGCGCCCAGCGCCAATCGATCGCCTGGGCGCTCAACAGCGCGCACCCTGCGCGCCCTCCACGCCTCCTTCGCGCCCCTCTTCTTTCTTTCACATTTTTCCTACTTTTCTTCCTTTCCTTCACCTACATTTCACCTATAAAGTTACCTCAAACATTTCTAAACATAAAATATCTCAACCTTCAAAATCTCAACTTAAAACGGAGCCCAAAAATGTATCCGAAAATGTATTAAAATTCACAAAAACAAACTGCATGGATCGCTCTAAAAACCGAGCAAATCCGTACAGGATCCAAACAATTCTAGTATGTTTTCTAAATAAAGACTTCACATTCTAGACGTTCTATTACCACAACATATACATCCAAAACTCTACTTTTCATACATTTTCTAACAAATCGTTCGATCCACATACTTAAACATTTTTATGCTTTCTTCCATCAAGTTTCTATACACATACTTAAACTTTCTTAATCGCTTCCAAAAAAAATGGACACCTACACATACTAACCACAGTCGGAATCGCCCTAATAATGTTGCCGGGTTGCCGTCATGGTCGTACTTCTCCAACCTCGCCCATAATCCTAGCATGTTCATGGAATCTTACCGTGCTGCTCTTCCTCACCTATATCATATGATTTAAAACAATAAGCCTAATGCTTAGTAAGGAGTGCAATAACATGTACATATACGTGAATGCATGACTTTTCGTAAAACATGTTCATTTTTTGTTTCTTTACTTTACTTTACTTGCCCCGTGAGAACACTTGCCATAACTCGTAAGAACACAAAATTTTTGCTCGTGAGAGCCTATACTTCGTTTTCGTCATTTTACTTTATTTTTTATAAAACATGCTTGTAAAACCTTTCGTATGCACTTTTCAAGAAAACATGATGCATGAAGAAGCAACGCATAACATACCATCAAAACAGTTCATAAACGTGCGAACGTGCGTAAACAACATACTAAATTCATAAACAAACCTAACGCACAACTAATAGAAATTATCCTAGGCTACCCGGCCCATTAAAAACCTTACAATCCAGAAAACATCCATAAAAAACATATAACCTAACATCAATACGATGTAGGCCTTAAGGGTTGGAAACCTATGCACACACTTACCTGGCGTCTTTAGCAATGCCGAACACCGTCCTTAGCTTGGTTCGCCTAAGGCAATTGACAATCCGTCGTTAGAACCGACTTAACACAAACCGTTTCTAAAACCAAATCAACCATTCATTTAGGTAATTCATCGAACACCTTACATGCACACATTCATTCACTAATTCCTCCCTAATCCGACATCTGTTTTCAACGATTCAAAAGCCTATACGTCACCCATAACGTTTACTTTATCATACTTCTTGAATTATACCCAATGATTCCCCAATTACACAAAACTCATAACTAAGGCAAATTTTCCTAAAACTCTACTTTACTTCATTCGGGCAATTCATCGAGCAATGTGCGCTCATAAATTATTAGCCTCCATTAATGGCTTTTTTTCTACCTTCCAAAAACTCAAAAATCTAACCTAATTCAAACCAACAACCATCAAAACATTCTAACTACTAAAATAACAACAAATGCATCCTCATTCACTACAAATACAGCTAACCATCGATTTACAACAAAAACCGATGAATTCTATAACCCTAACTCAATATAACATAACCAAAACCCAACCATAAATCAAAACTAAATGTCCAATACAATAGAGTCTCACCTAGAGGATGGATTGGGGAAGAGAAATGGAGGAGAATATTCACTAGAAAAATCGAGGAATCGTCGGCGTGGAGAGCATCGGCGTAGGGGGAAATGTCGCAGGGGAGAGAGAGAGAAATTCTCCTTTGCAAAATGAGATACTTGAGGGGGGAGGGAGGGAGGGAGGGAGGGAGGGAGGGGGGGGGGGAGGATATTGATTTTTATTAAATTATTGACTTATAAATTACTTAAATGCCCTTCCCTTAATTCTATGCTTAAATTATTAATTAACCTATCGATTTGGTTGCTCTAAAATTTTCTTATTCCACCAAATGTTCCAACTTACACCTAGGGTTCTAACGAAACTTCTCATTCGGAAAACGGGCTTAATTTACTATTTTTACGAATTAAAACGCTATAGGGTTAAAAATAGAACTTGGGCGCCACACTATCGATTTGGATTTCTAAAATTTTACTCATTCCTCTAAAAATCCTCAGAAATACCTAGGGCTCTAATGAAACTTCCCGTTTGAAAAACGGGCCTAAATTTCTTATTTACCAAAATAACCCTAAGGGCAGAAAACCTGAAACCCTTAAAACGAAATTTTCGGGTGTTACAAAGAGTGGTGAGTGTGCAGGTCACATGGCACATTCATGGCAACTCATGGGGCAAGGCAAAACACCCAAAAATATGGCACGCACGGGGCAAGGCAGGTGGTCTACGGGGAAGACGGGGTAGTGCATGTGACTACTACTACGTAAATCTTTACTTATTCCACATGTTATGTAACGTTAAAGAAATGAAATGAACATGTTTACGAAAGTCATGCATTCATGCATATGTTATGTATAGTGCACTCCCTTACTAAGCATTAGGCTTAATGTTTATATCGTGTGATGTAGGTGACGAGGTCGAAGGTGAGGAACCTCCTTTTGATGACAAGGCATAGGTGTAACACCCAGAATTTTGCTAGTGTGTGTTGCCTTAGGGAGTTTAATTTATTCAAGAGTGATGATGTGCATAGAAGTGTGAAAGAAGGGGATTTTAAAGAAATAGTGGTTGAAAGAGAAGAAAAGGTGATAGAATGGTTGAAAAGTCAAAAGTTAGATGAACCAATAGAAAGATTTTGGTAGGATATTGAATTGTGACTTTTGACTTTAATAAATGATTAAAAAGAGGAGGGAATGAAGAGTCTTCAACGTGGCTGAGAAGAGTTTGAGGTGTGGTTGTTTTTATAAAAAGTGAAATTTTAGTGGAAAAATTTAAAAGTAAAATAAAGTTTTTATTTATATTAGTGAAAGTAAAGGAAAGAAATACTAAAAACCCTTTCTTCTTCCCTTGCCCTCCACGAGCTTTGGCAGCCATTGAAGCCTCCATTTTCTCCATCTCATCAAGAGTTTTCATGGTTGTAAGGTATAAAATCAAGAGGGTTTTTGTTTTCTTTCATAAAGGTGTTGATTTTTAATAGTTTTATGGTGTTTTGGAAGAGTTTGGTTAGGGTTTGGGAAACCCTAACCATGGGGTCCAAAATTTTAGGTTCAAATGGTAGTTTTCTTTCCAATGTTCATGATTTAGATGTTAGATGGATTAATTTAGATTGTTTTTTGAGTTAGAATTAGGATTTGGTGAAAGCTATACAAAAATCGGTTTTGTGCAAAATATACCCGATTCTGTTTTCGGCATTTCTGTTTGGCCAAGCGATTTAATTTGTAAATTTGATTATTTCAATGGATAGTAGACGTGTAGAGGTTTACAGAATGTGGTGGCACGTCGAAATCCATTGAAAAATGAATAAGTTATGGCCGTTTGAAGTTGGACAATAAAAATAGTGAGAAAAATTGGGTTTTAGGTTTTGGATTGTTTAGTTGGTTGAATTTTTGGTTAGTTTTGGGTTTAAGAATTCCTTAGAATTTTCTAGAATAATTGCTAAGTGATTTTTCCTTATTTCTTAAGTTGACGAGCGATTGAGTTAACTGGACGAAGTGAGCAATCGAGTACCGTGCAGTTAGGTAAGTACATGAGTGTTTTTGTTGCCTTCGGGCCTACACCATAGAACGGTAGGGATTGTTGTTGGTTGTTTTGAGTTTGTTGGTTTTATTTCATGCATCATTATTTTCAACCAACGAAATACGTGTTTGACATGTTGAGTGATGAAAATAAAGTGTAAGATAAGAAAATGGATATGCAACTTGGTCTCGAGTAGAATAGACTCGTCGGGCAAGTGGCTCGTTTGTAGCACCCTGAGAGGGATCCTACGACAGATGCTATGCTAAATTACGTAATGTTTCGTAAATATGAATGCCTCGACCTAATCGTGCTAGAAGGCACACTGAGGATTCTACGATCGATATGGGAGGAGATTCGGTATGGCCGTCCCGGATTGTTTAGGATGTGTGCCTCCAATTTTGCTCCGTGGGTCAAGGTGTGGCCGTCCTGGATTGTATTGGGACGCATGCCTACTTGATTCACATGCAAGTGAAAGATAAATGCAACGAAAATGAAATAAAAACAACAGAGCGTGTAGAAATTGTATTTAAGGGTTGAGTTGAGCATGTATTGTTTTAAAGTGCATTACTCCCTACTTACTAAGTATTAGACTGACTTTTGTGTTCTGTGGTGTAGGTGGCAAGTTTTATTCAGGTGAGCTGGATGAGGGAGCCCAGGACTAGGTTGCAGTCAGTGGTGCATGGAGCATGCCGATGCGGGCACTTGTCGGGGCGCCTTGGTCACGTTCCTCGAGTAGTTGGTGGGGATTTTATATTTTGTCTTGTTGATAGTTTTCTTTTAACTATTTTTAGATGGGTTGAGTATTTTGAGATCAGCATTGTTGGATTTTACTTGGTGTAAATATTTGTGGTCTTGAGACGTATGTGGATTTGGTTTAGATGGTTTTCTAAACGTGTGTTTTCAGGTTTTGGGATTTTGTATAGGTTTCTATCTATTCTGGATGTTTGAAGGATTTGACTGTTTTGTTGGTTTGATTTTGTAAATGTGGTGGTTTATTGTTTTGAAATCTCCTTGAACGTGTTTTATGAAAATTTGGATTTCTTGGATTTTAGTTATTTTGTAGGTTTGAAGTATTGATCGTTCTGTTGAGTTTGATTTTGTAAGTGTGATGTGGGACCTATTTTGGGATGTCTCTGAACGTGTTTATAAATGTTTGATTTTTTTTCAGGATTTGGTTTTAGAAATTTCAGTCGTTATGCCGCTAGTTTTTTTTTCGTATAGTAAGCAACGTTGGGTTCATTTGTTTCCACGTTTTTACTAATATTTTTGGAGTCGAGATTTTAACAAAAATTATTTTAAATTATGTATAAACGCAGGATTGGTTAGCAAAGTAGCGCACCGAGCCAGGGTGGGTTCGGGTGCGTTACAATAGGTGGTCGACGGATGGTGCTCGTGGTGACGAGATGTGTGTTGGCAAGGCTTACCAACCCGTGGGTGTGCTCCGAGCTCTTTTTGGTAAACGTAGGTGTATATGGTAGATATAGGATTAACTGATTATGATTTTGGTTGTATAGCGGATTAGCTTGGAGATAATGTTTGATTTGGATGATTTTATAGATGGGTTTGCTTTAGGTAGTTTTTACGAGTTTCCGCTGCGTATGTTGATGTCAGTGATATGATTTAGTTTTTGGTCGGATTTGATGATTTGAGTGTGTTTAATCGCACGTAAAAGTGATATGTTAGGTGGAGATAGATATTGATGAGTTGAGGATTTTATATGGAGGAATTATTAGGTGAAAAGGAAAAAAAAAATTTGGGAAAGGAAAGGAGAAGAAGGGTGTGGTCCACTAGGCGCACGGCCGGTGCGCGCGGGGCTCGCAGAAGGGGTGAGTAGGGTGCGCGACAGGCAAATCGTTTTAAATACGTTTTAAGTTAGACCATAAATGTCGATAGAGGAGGATCGATTATCTAAGTTTGTTTTCTTTTAAGGTGCTAAGTAAAAATAAAAAAAATTATGTGAAAGAATGAAGGCTTAAGTTAAGATTACGTCAGAGCAAGTCCGTGGCGGCCCTGACGGGGTCAGGGTCGTCACAAATTCTCTAACGATCGGAAGGTCACTTGGCTTTACCTCGTTGAATAATTAAGTATCAACTACTGTTGTAACACCCGGTTTTACGGGTTTTTAATATTCCAATATATGATGGCATTTTTGAAAATATGTCAAATTAAGTCCGTTTTGTGAGCAGAGAGCGTTATTAGAATTCTAATGATTAATTTGGATTTTTAGGAAAATACGGGAATTTTTGGAGTTGTAACGCTAAATTACGAGTTTGGTGTTTCTCGTGATAAAAAGGGTATTTTTGTAAATATAGTAAATTAGGTCCGTTTTGCGAACGGACAGTTTTTGATAAAGCCCTAATAATAAGCTAGAATTATTGGTGAAATAAGGAAATTTGGAGAAACCGAATCGTTAGCTAAATAACGAAACAAAGGACGAAACTAATATAAAATCAATGGAAGGGCAAAAAGGTAATTTGCCAAGTAAAATTTAAATAAAAATCACAAATTTCCTCTTCTTCTCCATCACTTTACGCAAAATCTCTCTGCATTTCTCCTCTTCGGCGATTTCGTCTCCTCCCTTACGCGATTTCCTCTTCCGATGACAAAAGCCCTTCCTCCGGCGACTCGTCCTTCACATTTCTCCTCCGTCTTCGCTCCCTATGTAAGAATCTATGGTTTTGGAGCTTTAGATTTTGATTTCTAGGGTTTAAAATGATTAGGGTTCATTTAGGGTTTTTGTTAAAAACATGAATTAGAGTTTGAAATCGATAGGTTTACCGTATTTGTGAGTATAATGGACGTATTGGGCGTTATTTGACGAAGTTAATCGATTTATGAGGAATGTTAGGGTTTGTGGATTTTTGAGGTGTCGAGCGCGAACTGCTCGATAAAATGCCTCAATGAGTTAAATTAGAGTTTTAAGAAATTTCTTTAGTTAAGGGTTTCGTTAGTTTGGATGTTTAACGGTTTAAACTCGTTTTAACGATGATTGTTGTGATTTGCCTTAGGTGAACAACGCTCGTGGACAGAGCTTGAATTGCAACGGACGCGAGGTAAGTTCTCGTGATTTACTATGGCCGATTGGCCTACATCATATGTCAAAGTTGCGTTGAGGATTATTGGAGTTTTATTTGTTTAATTGCTTTGGTTGGGTCGTTAGGATTAGTTGCTTTTATAGGTTATGCTTTTATCGTCTTGATGGTACACATGTTGTATGTTTAAATTATGCATTTTCTGTACAAGCATCACGTTCTTTTAAAATAGCATAAAAATAGATTTCTGCACGTATTTAAGAAAAGAAACGAATTAAAGAAAAGAATGTACGTAATCTGGTCACGACGGGGTGGGGTTCAGACATGGCTGTTTACGGATGGAATCATGTTTTCTCTTTAGTAGATGGAAAGGGCTGTCTAACCGCCAGATGTGCCCTCTCCATCTGGTGAGAGTTAAACCCCGGTGACATTCTGTTCTGCGATGTAATGATTAAAATGTCTGCATGATTTACGAAAGTCATATGCACAGCATGCATTTGTATTTACGAAACTTATTGAGTATTTAGCTCATAGTTGTCTGTATGGTGTAGGTGATTTCGATACAGGTGATGATGAGATCCCTCCACCCGAGGAATGAGCTGGTTGAAGAAGGGTGGCCCGTGGGAGTGCGCTGGACAGTCGGTGCTTATTTTGACCCGTGGGGATGTAAGTAAGTGTTTTGAGGGTATTCAGGATATTTTGGGCTGATGGTGGATGAGATAAGATATTTGTATAGTTAGAAATATTTTAGGATATTTGGTATCTGAATAGTTGATAAAAACGATGTTTTGATGTATTGGTAAACTTGTTTTATTAAGCTTTTATCTGGATTTTTATGGTAATGTTTGGAGATGTTTTAGGTTGAGTATGGATGCTCTCGAGTTTTAGAGCTATCCATGCCATTAGATTTCGTGGTCCTTGTCTCGTTTAAGTCGTGTTTTAGGAAATGTACGAGAATGGATGAGTTGTTATGTTGAAGTGTTTTGATAGGTTTAATTGATGTTGAAGTTGAAGGAAAGGAATAGGTTAAGTGTGCAGGGGAAATGTCGACCGAAATTAGATGTGTCGACCGAAGCGGCACTCTCTGGAAAATCCAGAGAGGTAGCCGATCGATCGCCTGCAAGGGGCGATCGATTGGCAACTTTGCTTGGCGACGCTCTGGATTTCCAGAGCGTCGGGCGATCGATCGGCTGTGACGGATCGCCAGGGGCGATCGATCATGGCGATGGATCGCCAAGAGGGCGATTGATCAGGCGATCGATCGCCTGGCATGAAATCGCCACAGCCGATCAATCGGATGAAATAGCCGATTGATCGACATTTGCTTTTCGGGCAGAAATGTCCCTTTTGCCTCATGATTTTCCAGCCGATTGTTTTCTGTTGTTTTTCTCTTTAAATTTCATGCATTAATATTGTTTTGTTAAATGATTTCCAACTTCCGAACGATTTTAACGATTTAAATTCTGATTTAACGTTATTAAGTTTACTTAGGATTATAAAAGAAAAATTTATACGGAAAAATTAGGAATAGTTTGAGGGTCGCTACAACTATGCCCAAATAAACTGAGCATTTATCTTTAAATTGCTCTTGGACCATCATAGAATAGGAAGTAGGTAGTCCATTTGTCTTATTCATCGCCTGAAAGGTAAACTTTTATTTGTTCGGGGGACGAAAAGTTACTATCTTAGACCTACAGTCAATAGTGGCGAAATTGCGAGACAGTCAGTCCATTCCCAGAATAAGATCATATCACTTTATGCCCATAACTATCAAACGGGCAAAAAAGGTATTATTCCCTACGGAAATAACATTGCCTTGGAATATTTGATCTGACTGCATACATGCTCTCGAAGGTAGCATCACGCTATGTAAGCAATCTGCCAACTCTGGCACTAATCTCAATCTAGCTACACAGGTAGTTGAAATAAAAGAATGCATAGCACATGCGACTTTTTTCCTGTTCTCGATCTTTCCATAAGCTAGCATATCCTCCATAGTTCGAATTCACTCCTCAGCAACAGTGGGATCTAAAGATTGACCATTAAACAATGGAGGCCGCAGCTTTTGAAATCTCTCCATACCATGATTATTAGGAACAACCAACTCTTGGGTTTTGAGACCCTCTCGGTTTATCAATGTTTTGAGCTGATAAGATTGTCTATCCATATATTGAGCTTGTTGGTCAAGATGTTGAGCTTGTTGGGCAATTAAATCATTCAATTAGTCTATGGTATTGTCCCTTTCGTCCCTCTCATTTCCTCTTTAGACCATTTTGTTAATTCTATAAAATTTAAAGACAATTAACTATAAAAATTGAAGAAATCTTATAAATGTACTTACAGTTGAGGAAGTATGTTTGTGTAGTGGCTTGTGCTGTCGAGCAGTCTAGAGAACCGATTTTAAAACCCGGGAGCTCTGATACCATTAATTGTGACGACCCAATCCCATCAGGGCCACCACGACCTAGCCGAGACATTCATTTCATTTTCACTATCATCCGTTCTCGTAAAATTTTTCATTTTTCTCTTTAACATAATAAAGAACGGACTTAGACAAACGATCCTCCTATATCGATATTTAGGGTCTAACTTAAAAAGTAATTCAAACGACTCGTCTAAGGTCGGAAAACATCACTTGAGACTTAGGGCTCAAAAACATGGGGGAAGCATGCATGGGGCGCGCCCTATCACTCACCGCGCCGACCCTTGCGCACCCTGCACAAATGTCCCGCGCGCACCGTGCACCCACGATACTAGGACCGTGCGCCTACCATGTCGGTCCTCGCGCTCCTCACGCACCTCGCGCATAGCACGCCTGGCACACCTTGAGGGTCGATCGATCGAACACCCCGCTCATCAATCGGCACCCACGCTGGTGCTAGGCCACTTCGAGCTACTATTGGCCAATCGATCGGCCACCCCCGCCGATTAATCGGTGAACGCTCTGGAATCTTGCCAAAATCAGTAAATTTGCCGATCGATCGGCCATATGGGCACTGATTGATCGGCTGAGCAGGGCAGCGCGCCTGTCGCGCGCCCTGCTCGCCCTTCCTCGCCGCCCTGCGCCCGCCAGCTTTGCGCCTCCACATCTCTTCTCCTATCCCTTGCCAATTCCTCCACCTTTTCACCTAAAAATACATCAACATCAATTCCTCAATTCATCTATATCTATCTCCACCTAACATACCACATTCACGTGCGAATACACGCACACAATCATCAAATCTGACACAAAAACCTAACCCATATCATTGGCATCAAATGTACGCAACGAAAACTCGTCAAATCATCCAAAAGGTAAACCCATCTATAGAACCATCCAAAATAAACTTTCTATACAGTTGTCCATATCATCTTTACCTAATATACCCAAAATACCTATACATTTATCCCCACGGGTCAAAATCGCTCCGACTGCATAGCACACTCCCACGGGCATCCTTCTTCAGTCTGTACGTTTGTCTTGTAGGGGAATGTCTTCCTGACCTTATTCAAGTTCACCTACACCATAGAGACGCCTATTAGATAAAACTCGGTAAGTGTACGTAAATGACAATGCGTGAACATGCATATACAATTTTCATAAATCTCGCGCATTCGTTCCTTTTTCAGTCTGTGTCAGTCTTTGTTTTTTGGACAATTACTTGGCATATGGATAGGGCACATCAAGTGATTAGATAGCCCGCACGATCTAAACGGAGGAAGACATATTCACCACAGAACGCCATGTCTGAAACTCTCCCCGATAACCACATGGGGGTTGTTTACATGATACTTTCATATTTGCATTTCTTTTTATGAAATTGATGCATAAATTCATTTTCATGTCATTTCATAAAGTAATGATGTATGGACAATTAAAACGCATAACATAAAGCATAAATAACATAAGTACCATCAAAACGATACATAAGCTACAAAACAACTAACCTTAGGCTACCCATCCAAAAGCATATAAACATTTAATTACTCCAAGTTCCTCAACAAGCATAACTAACATATGGTGTAGGCCTATCGGCCACAGTAAGTCACGAAAACTTACCTGGCGTTCTTAGCAAGTCGAGTACCGTCCGTGAGCTTTGTTCACATAGGACATTTCATAATTTGTCATTAGAACCAATCGTAAACAACCGAATTCCAAAACTAAACAAAACTCCTAGCCAAGGCAAATTCCTAAACTTTTGTTTACTTCATTCGGGCATTTTATCGAGTATTTTGCGCTCACAATTCACGAACCTCCATTAATGGCCTTTATACACACTTTAACCACCAAATCCAACCTAACTATCAATAATAACTTCTAATCTTCCATCAAAATTATAAATACGGTAAACCTAACAATTTCTAACATAAACTTATAATTTCTCAAACCCTAAAACGAAAACTCTTACCGTTTTAAACCCAAAAAATCAGAAACTAATCGCTTAGAGTACTAGAGTCTTACCTAGAGCGTCGATTGGTTGAAGAAAATGGAGGAGAACATCGCCGAAGGGAGAGGAATTATTGGCCGATGAAGATTGCCGAGTGAAAGAGAAAAATCGCTTAAGCAGAAGGGGTGTGTGTCCCAGAGAACCTTCGTGAGAATAAGAAACTAATTGGGGGGGGGGGGGGGGCGGGGTTTAATTAATTTTATAATTTTAACTTCCTAAATTACAAGTTTGCCCCCCCCCAC
>CM039506.1:41667688-41678885 GCA_022432975.1 Begonia masoniana
GCAAGGAACAAAAGAACCATGCGAATGCGCCACGTGACACTAGGGAGAGCGATTCCGGCGTCTCCAACAGCCTATGTTGATGGGTTATCAAACCGATCCTATCACGCCGAAGAATGGATCGGCAGATTGAAAGTAGGCTTGAATTATGCAGAGTGGAGGAAACCAAGAAAGTGATGGGCCTATGAATGCGCACCACAAGAGTTGCGGATTTGATTATTGAGCGTTGGGGTGTATAGTTTAGAATGACCCAACATAGAGTCATAGAGAGTCGTAGTGGTTTGTGTGTGTTGAGTAAAAACAGAAGTAGAAAAAATGAACTTAGCTAGAGAAAAAGATCGAGTTGAAAATTCAGTTAGAAGGGTTTGAGGGTATGAATTAGATTATAGTTGGAGAACGTGTGAGTATTCGGGTTAGAGCGTAACCGATAGATGAGTAAGGATATTGGGTAGGTGAGATGAGATGAGTACATTGAGAAATAACAAGGCCACAAATTTTGAGGACAAAATTTTTGTAAGGAGGGTTGATTGTAACACCTGAGATTTTTTTAAAGGAAAAATTAGAGAGAAAATAAAAGAATAATAAAATAGGGTGTTTTAATTAATTTAAAAGAAAAGTGAATGGTTTCTTAAATTAGGTGCGGGTATTCCCAATGAAATTAAGCCGGGGGTTATAATTAAGAACGAGATTTAACGGAATTTTTGGAAGGGCATAATGGTAATGTTAGTTTCATTAATGTTATTATTATAAATTATTACTATTAATGTTATTATTATTATTATTATTAATAAAAAAATAATAAAACAGATGATAAGTGTGTATTTTACACACTTATTTATACTTTCTAGATTTGATTTGATAAGTTTTTCTCAAGCATGGGAAGAAAATCTAATATATTTCGTGCCAAGTTTGCAGAAATTTTAATTAGAACAGGAAGAAGAATAAGTAAAAACTGAAGCTGAAAAGAATAAAAGATGATTGAAGCCACCAGCAGTAGGAGAAGGAGCATTCAACTGGAAGTGATTTATTGCTTGAAGGAGTGACGAATTAAGAGAAGTCAAGCAGCGATTGGTCTCCATGCAGAGCAGCGATCAGTAGCCATGCAAATTGATGAGGAGCAGCGATCGTGCGCCATCACTCAAGCAGCGATCGATTTCCAAACAACTAAAAGAAAGCTGCGATCGATCCCTGTCTTGCCCGCAAACAGCAGCTATCGATCGCTGACCGTTTACCATTTTGGAAAGAATCTGAATTTTAATCTACACCGTTGATCTACAGAAGCAGTGATTATTAACCATCGATCAGAAATTGAATTAAACCTAGAGCTTAAATCTTTTATAAAGAGACTGAAGCCGTGAGCAGAACATTCAGCAAAATCCAGAGGCCGCGACTGAGAGCACCACTGAGCGAATTCTTCGACGAGGAGGGGCGATCATTCTTCATAGTTTTCTTTTCCTTTCTTTTTAATTTCACTATTTAATTATGCAACTCTTTATTATTACTGTTGTTTATTTTTCTAGTATGAACTAATCTTCCTGTTCTAGGGTTCGATGTAGCTTTACTATGATTGTTTATTTTTCTTGATTCAAGTATTTAATTTTCTATTTCTGTTCTGTGTTTGAGTAATTTATTCTGAACGTAATGCTTAGGTTTGCTTGATCACCAAACTAAGAACTTTAGGGTTGATTCGGGATGCGAGAGCGGAGAATTTAACCGTGCACTGAATAGTTTGCCATGAAAAGGATGTTAGGCTAGAGATAGCTAATGCGTTCATGTGGTAGTATAATTTCTCATTCTTATGTATTCAATTAATTCTCAGGATTAGAGACCGAGAGGTGATAATTCGTTAGTTGAATAAGTTTGTCTTTGCTCGAGAGAGATTGATAAATATTTTCGTGAAATTGCCATCAACACATAGAAATAGGATTTAACTATTTGAATTAGGTCTGATAAATAGGATTAGCTAAGTGAAATCGAAACCCTGGATTTTCTCATCTTATAATCTTACTCTTTTATATTTAAATCTTTTATTTAAATTGCTGCTTAATTTTATTTTAATTATTTTAGTTTAAAAAACCCAAAAACAACTTATTATTTCTTTTCAAATTAAACTAGAAATTAGATATTCAATAATTAAACATAATTATTCCTCGTGGGATCGACACTCGTACTTTTATATACACTTTATTACTTTTGCGACACGTGCACTTGCGTATACGATTTTTCGCAACAAGTTTTTGGCGCCGTTGCCGGGGAATAAATTTTGTTAATCTTTGAATTATTTGATTTTAGTTTATATTTGACATTTTATTTTATTTTATTTTTATTATTATTTATTTATTTTATTTTATTATTGTAAGCTTAAATTACATTATTTGCACATTGCAGGTGCATGCGAAAATTAGGTACTGCCAACCTAATCCCTATCGATCTTGAAATTGAACGAACTTGCCGTAAAAATCGAAGGGAAACAAGACAAGCAATTATGGCAGCTAATCAAAATGCAGATGATCAAAATGCTCACATACCACAGATGGTCGGGGTTGAGGCAGTCGAAAGAAGGACTTTGTTGGATTATGTTATGCCATCCATGGACGGGGTTCAATCAGCAATCCGAAAACCGGCTATCACGTGTAATAATTTTGAAATAAAGCCGGGTACAATACAAATGATTCAACAATATCAATTTTGTGGTCTACCTAACGAGGATCCCAAGGATCATATTGCTAGCTTTGTCGAGGTTTGTGATACATTCAAATACCATAATGTCTCTGAGGATGCTATCAAGCTCAGGTTATTCCCCTTCACGCTAAGAGATCGCGCAAAGAATTGGTTACAATCCTTACCGCCAGGCTCAATTACAACGTGGAACGAATTGGTTCAGAAATTTTTATCTAAGTTCTTTCCCTTTGAAAAGATGGCAAGACTCCGAAATGAGATCACCAATTTTGCTCAATTTGATGGTGAGACAATCTATGAAGCATGGAGCCGATTCAAGGAGCTTTTAAGAAGATGCCCCCAACATGGTCTACCACAATGGATGCAAATACAGACATTCTTTATCGGTTTATCAGTTTCTACACGGACTCTTGTCAACTCAGCGGCTGGTGGATCACTATTACAAAAGACGGAAGAGGAGGCGTTCAACTTGTTAGAAGAGTTATCCCTAAATAATGACCAGTGTCCTGTTGAACGTCAGATTTTGAGGAGGCAGCCAAATACCCCAGAAATGGAAGCGATAAAAGCATTGACTACACAGGTTGCATCCCTCACTCAGCACATCCAAGGTAATCAAGCTCGAGTTAATGCAATTCATTCCCCGATCATACAATGTCATTGGTGCCAAGGACCACATGCTAGTGAAAACTGTCAGCAAGGGAACCAAATGGCTAGCAATTCATCTGAACAAGCTCAATTTGTGGGAAATTATACTAGACCAACTTACCAGAATTCAGGGAATTATTTTAATGGGGGGCGCAACAATCACCCAAATTTTTCATGGCAAAATCAGAACAACACCGTGCAATTACCTCAAGTGCCTCAGCAAGGACCACCAGTGCAGGAAAGGAAGGTTAATCTTGAAGAGTTAATTGCCAAAATGGGTGAGCGCACTAGTAATATGATTGCTGAAATGGGGGAGCACACCAATAAATTTATGGCTGAAACACGAACTACCTTGCAAAACCAGTCAGCTCAAATTCGAAGTTTGGAAACTCAAATGGGCCAGATGGCAGTTGCATTAAATGGTCGCCCTCAGGGCACATTACCCAGTTCCACTGAAGTCAATCCTAGAGAACAGTGCAATGCCATCACACTTAGAAGTGGAGCAGTAATTGAAAATTGTACCAAAGAAAATAAGAAAGTGGTCGCACATGACGGAATGCATTCGTCATCATCCGAGTCCACACCAAAGGATCAAGAGCTACAGGAAGCTCCACCCCACATCCCAAAGGAGATCATCCCCAAAGTTCCTTTCCCACAACGCCTAAAAAATGCAAAGTTTGATAACCAGTTTGCTAAGTTCCTTGCTATCTTCAAAAAGCTCCATATCAACATTCCATTCGCTGAGGCGCTTGAGCGAATGCCTAAATATGCAAAATTTTTGAAAGATATTCTTTCCCACAAGCGAAAAATAGAGGAGTGTGGTTTTATAGCTCTTACAGAAGAATGCAGTGCTATTATTCAGAGGCAGCTTCCACAAAAACTGAAAGACCCAGGAAGTTTCACTATTCCATGCGAAATTGGGGATTCTATATTTGAAAGGGCACTTTGCGATTTGGGAGCCAGCATTAACCTGATGCCTCTATCCATATTTCGGAAGCTTGGTATAGGTGAAGCAAAGCCCACAAGTGTAGTTCTGCAAATGGCCGATCGCTCTATTAAGCATCCGTATGGGTTGATTGAAAATGTCCTTGTCAAAGTCGACAAGTTTATTTTTCCCGCGGATTTCTTGATTCTTGATATGGACGAAGACCGTGACATCCCAATAATATTAGGTCGTCCATTTTTGGCAACAGGAGGTGCTATCATTGATCTTAGAAAAGGAGAGCTCAAATTACAAGTTCACGATGACGAGATGACATTCAAGGTGTATAAATCAATGAATTACCCCACAGCTAGCGATGAGCCAATTGATGATAATTTTTCAGTCAAAGAGCTTCCGGCAATTGATAAGTTAGAAAAAGGGAAAAGAGTAAAGCCGTATTTTAACGGGATGTTTAAAAATGATACAACCATTATTCTCCGTGCACCAGACTAGCAAGAGGCTTACAACGTCAAGCTGATGACGCTAAAACAAGCGCTTGGTGGGAGGCAACCCACCCAAGTATCCTTTTTAATTTTTATTTTTATTTTTATTTCATTTTATTAGTATTAAATTAAAAATAAAAAAATAAAAAAATAAAAATAATCATCTTTTGCAACCCATTTGTTATTTTTTTTTATTTTTTTGTTTTTATTATATTTCTTATCATTATTATTAGTATTTCTATTTTTTTTATTTATGTTTTAGTTTCTTATATCATTTTATTTTCTCTATTTTCTTTATTTCTTGTCTTTTATTTTTATGTTTCTTTAAAGAGGTTCCGATTAAGTCATTTTATTTTCTTTTTATCATTTAATTTTTCTTCTGTCTTACTGTTATTTTTAATTTTCTTTAGTTTCTTATTTATTGTCTTTTTATTTATTTATCGTTTCTTTTATGTTATTTATTTTTTCTGCTTTTAAATAAGGTCCAATTTAGTTATCTTAAATTCTGTTATTCATTTTATCATTTTATTTTATTTTATTTTATTTTTTTTATTTTTATTTTTTTTGTTATGTTATTTATTATTTTCTTTTCTTTTTATCTTTCTTTTTCTTGTTCTAAGTAATTTTTATTTTAGATTAATTAGCCATTTATTTTCATTTATTTATTTTTCCTTATAATTTTTATTTTCTTTTATTTTCCTTTATTTTATTTTATTGTATTCTGTTTCTATTTCTATTTGTTTTTTTTTTATTTTTTTTAATTCGTTCTTTTTATCTTTCTTTCTTTTTATTTTCTTCTTACTTCATTTTTTCTCTCGTATTTTCATTTCCCGTTTCAAGTATTTTCATTTTCGGTTAGTATTTATCTATTTAGTTGTTAAGTAAAAAAAAAAAAAAAAAAAAAAAAAAAAAAAAAAAAAAAAGGGTTCCTCTGCTCAATTGCTCCTTCGACCGAAGCTCCACCACACTACTACCGGGCCCCATATGAGGTACACAATCTCCTTCGTATTTTTCGTGTATGTTTTATTTAACATTGGGGACAATGTTTATATCAAGTTTGGGGGGGTTTTATTTGGATATTATTTTTTAGGAAGTCTGCTTAATATTTTAAATTCTATGGTATGATTATTTATTTCATTTGTTTAAAGTGTCGATGACTGCACCTTTGATCAATGCATGTTTCAACTTCTGAATAGATTCTGAGATAGTATGATTTATGATAGTAGCATTGATTGGAGTTTAGGAAGTTAGACTTGTTTGTGGAATTGTTCATTCTTGTTTAAATTTAGCTGATAATGATATAAATTGTTGTCTTGAGATCGAGAGCCTAAACACAGTAAGGGAGTGCTTGAGTGTAAACACTGAAAGGGAGTGAGCTCCATTTAAATTTAGTGAGTGATTAGTGAGTATTAAATTGTTCTTGGTTTTGCCCTGCATTCATGAATACAAATTGTGATTTTTGCAGAAATAAGAGAATGACTTAGGCCATTTTTGAATCGTTTGAGCTTTTATTGACATACCTCATTTGTGTCATTTAAATGGCACCCTTAGTCTCCTATTTGAACCTTCATTTACCACTATTTTGTCAACCCTAACTTAGCCTACCCTAAAATTATTTTGACTATCCTATTTATTGAGCACAGGGTTGTGGGTGCATATTATGGGGAGAGTTGGAGAAAGTAGTGGTGAGAATCAGAACTAATTCTTTTGTCAATTGCCTAAGTTGTAGTATTTTGGGATTTTATGTTTCAAAAAAAAAAAAAAAAAAAAAAAAAAAAAAAAAAAAAAAAAAAAAAAAAAAAAAAGAGAGAAAAATTCAAAGTTAGTAGAAAGTTGAATTGTTCACTGGTAGAACAAATTTTTATGTGCTATTTAGTTTGTTGTTCTCATCATTATTTTTATTTTATGTAAAGACATTGACAAAGGAGTTGGTTTTGAAAAATAGAGAGTGAGACAAGTTTGGGGGGATTATTGAGTTAATTGATTAGAAAAGAGTTCAAGTGAGTGTAAGGAGTGAGGGTGACATAAGGATGGATTGTGCTCTAGAGTTTCGCTTGAATCCAAAAATTTCCTACCTTATAACCCGGCCTTACATTACAAGCTTAATTAAAGACCTATCGACTTTTATTCTGTTTATTCACATGTGTTATTAGTGAATTATGGGCAAGACTGATGAACAATAAGAGTGAATGGAGTGACCCTGAGAGTTATTTTTATTACCCTTCTCATAAGACACAATTATAGATCTATCAGTTAAACGAGAATGAGTTTGAGCATGTACACACACAAGAATTTCTGATTAAGCTTCTTTCAATGTGATATCATGATTTGTATTATTGAAAGTGTTTATTTAGATGGTTTGTTTGCATGCAAATATCAAGCTGAGACGAAATACTGCAAACTGTGATTCAGATAATTTTACCATGAAAATTTTAAATATTTTGCAGACTTTAATTTTTAGAAATTCCTGAATAAATTTTGCTAGAATTCTATGCTTATATTTGTTCGCTTGAGGACAAGCTTTCATTCAAGTTTGGGGGTGTGATAAGTGTGTATTTTACACACTTATTTATACTTTCTAGATTTGATTTGATAAGTTTTTCTCAAGCATGGGAAGAAAATCTAATATATTTCGTGCCAAGTTTGCAGAAATTTTAATTAGAACAGGAAGAAGAATAAGTAAAAACTGAAGCTGAAAAGAATAAAAGATGATTGAAGCCACCAGCAGTAGGAGAAGGAGCATTCAACTGGAAGTGATTTATTGCTTGAAGGAGTGACGAATTAAGAGAAGTCAAGCAGCGATTGGTCTCCATTCAGAGCAGCGATCAGTAGCCATGCAAATTGATGAGGAGCAGCGATCGTGCGCCATCACTCAAGCAGCGATCGATTTCCAAACAACTAAAAGAAAGCTGCGATCGATCCCTGTCTTGCCCGCAAACAGCAGCTATCGATCGCTGACCGTTTACCATTTTGGAAAGAATCTGAATTTTAATCTACACCGTTGATCTACAGAAGCAGTGATTATTAACCATCGATCAGAAATTGAATTAAACCTAGAGCTTAAATCTTTTATAAAGAGACTGAAGCCGTGAGCAGAACATTCAGCAAAATCCAGAGGCCGCGACTGAGAGCACCACTGAGCGAATTCTTCGACGAGGAGGGGCGATCATTCTTCATAGTTTTCTTTTCCTTTCTTTTTAATTTCACTATTTAATTATGCAACTCTTTATTATTACTGTTGTTTATTTTTCTAGTATGAACTAATCTTCCTGTTCTAGGGTTTCGATGTAGCTTTACTATGATTGTTTATTTTTCTTGATTCAAGTATTTAATTTTCTATTTCTGTTCTGTGTTTGAGTAATTTATTCTGAACGTAATGCTTAGGTTTGCTTGATCACCAAAACTAAGAACTTTAGGGTTGATTCGGGATGCGAGAGCGGAGAATTTAACCGTGCACTGAATAGTTTGCCATGAAAAGGATGTTAGGCTAGAGATAGCTAATGCGTTCATGTGGTAGTATAATTTCTCATTCTTAATGTATTCAATTAATTCTCAGGATTAGAGACCGAGAGGTGATAATTCGTTAGTTGAATAAGTTTGTCTTTGCTCGAGAGAGATTGATAAATATTTTCGTGAAATTGCCATCAACACATAGAAATAGGATTTAACTATTTGAATTAGGTCTGATAAATAGGATTAGCTAAGTGAAATCGAAACCCTGGATTTTCTCATCTTATAATCTTACTCTTTTATATTTAAATCTTTTATTTAAATTGCTGCTTAATTTTATTTTAATTATTTTAGTTTAAAAAACCCAAAAACAACTTATTATTTCTTTTCAAATTAAACTAGAAATTAGATATTCAATAATTAAACATAATTATTCCTCGTGGGATCGACACTCGTACTTTTATATACACTTTATTACTTTTGCGACACGTGCACTTGCGTATACGATTTTTCGCAACAACAGACGACAGAATGGTTTTCAAACGTCACCTCCGGCGTGGGTTTACTGACCCTTGGACCGGCTTTGTTCGCCTGGTCGTGAAGAGCCCTATTTGGGCGAAATTCAGCAAGCCTGATTTGGGCATTTCGGGTTTTTTGTGTGTAGCCTCTGAATTTTGGTTAGTTTATGTTAATTAGGTATGAGGGGGATTGATTGGTGAGGAATCGGGTGAGAATTGATGGAAAATCGAAATGGGGAAATTTTCCGGTTATAGGGCAGTTCAGGTTTTGCTAGTTTTGACCTTGCTACAGTCGTTTGTTTTAAAATTCCTTTTGGTAGGTTAAAATAGGTTATTAGAGGAGTACGTGGCCGCTGGAATCGTTTGATTCTGATAACCGACGTGAAAGTTATGCACGTTTGAAGTTTGGGTCGGTTTTTACAGAACCCAAATTAGTGGCCCTTTTAGTTAGGTTCTAGTTGGATTAGGCTAGAAATAGTAGTTTGAGAGTAATTGATGGATGTAGGCTTGATTTTAATGAAGTTTGAATATTTGTCGTAGGTCGAGCTGTAGATAGGCAGGGAACCGAGTAACCTCAGCGAGTTAGGACGCCAGGTAAGTAGTATATGTGTGTGGTTTTGCCTTCGGGCCTACACCATGGAACGATAGGGAATTGGTTGTTTGTTTTGTTTAGTTTCGTGTTGAGCATTTTGTGTGACATGCATCACGGTTTTCAAACTACGAAACGAAAGTATTTTGAGCATGGTTTTGAATGGTGAGCGGTGTGAGTTGAAACGTAATGTGGCAATGTGGTTGGTAGTAGAGTTCCCTAGTCGCGTTAGGGTAGCACCTGCGAGGAACTATAACGGAGTTTCCCAGTCGCGTTAAGGTGGTACCTGCGGGGGGACTAGCAGAGTTTGAGTTCCCTAGTCGCGTTAGGGTAGCACCTGTGAGGAACTCTAGCGGAGTTTCCTAGTCGTGTTAAGGTGGTACCTGCGAGGGACTACTGGATTTGCAGTTTACCACTTGTGATGAGTTCCGTTCTGTGAATGAGCAACGAAACACACACGAAACAAGAGCAACTGAGCGAGTAGAAACTTCATGTGTTAGGGGTTGTGTTGCATTATGCTTTTGATATGCATTATTCCCTACTTATTAAGCATTAGGCTTACGTTTTGTGTTCCGTGGTGTAGGTGTCGACAGAAGTACAGGTGAGCTTGATGATGAAGCTAGGATTGGGACACAGTCGTTGATGTACGCTGTATGCCGGTGCAGACAATTGTCAGGGCATCTCAACCATGGTCTTCGGGGATGTGGGGCTTTGTATTTTTGGTAGGTTATTGTAATTGTCTGTTTGTAGAAATGAGGGGAGTGCGTAACTCTTTTGGTTGATGTTTTGATAGTTATGGGATAGCTATGTGTATTTGTGGTATATAGTTAAGTTAGGGGTGATGTATCGCCCTATATTGTGGACTTTCTTCATTTAGAGATGTTAGGATTTTAGTCTCCCTCTTTACTGCTATTTGGAGATTTCGTATGCTAGTTAGTTAAGTAAGAGTATTCTGGATCTGGTTGGGGATTGATTTATTGCAGGTACCTAGCATTTTGGAGGCGCCATTTTAAGGCGTTACTTTGCCGAAATTTTCGGGAAGGACGCCGTGGTGCTTAAAGGTTAGGATTAAGGGAAATTAGTGAGTCTAGGTAGCTAGGTATGACCTAAGAGAGTTTCGGGAGATTTAGTTTTAAATTCTGCTGTGTAAATTTATTTTAAGTTATTGGGGGTTAAAGTGAGCCAAGTAGCGCACCGAGCCAAGGTGGGTTCGGGGGCGTTACACACTTCTTACCTGTGAAGATGGCGTCTTCTATGGATCAGCTCGCCGAGCTTTATGTGCAAGAGATTGTTAGACTGCATGGAGTGCCAGTTTCGATTGTCTCAGACAGAGATCCGAGATTCACATCAAAGTTCTGGAAGAGTCTGCACAAAGCTATGGGGACTCAGCTTAATTTCAGCACGGCGTTTCATCCTGTAACACTCGGTTATATTGAACCAGCTCTTTTATTATTAACGGTATACACTTTATTAGTCAATAATTTAAGTAGGGTTATTGAATGACTAGAAAAAGGGCATTAGAGTAATTTACCATTTTCAAAAGTGGATAACGTATTTAAAGAAAGAAGGATTGAGTTTATTGCACTGTAGCCGCCACCATTTCATACTTTTCTCTTCGTGTTTTCAGCTCAAGCAGCCGAGCTCTCTAGGCGATTCTCCTCGCCCGATTCTCCTTCGACTTAGGTAAGTTTTTCTCATTTCTCTTATGATATAGTGGTTAAATACCTGAAGGAGTGCAATGTGAGGATTTTGAGGATGCTGAGATTGAGCGTAGATTCGGGTTTTAGTGATTTAGGGGAATGCTCGGTAGTAGAGTTTCTAACTGGATTCTTCGAACCACTGTTTGATTCTTGGTGAGGTTTAGTGAAGTTTTTGATTTATATTTGTTATGAAC